>OV743320.1:22500-25000 GCA_928268935.1 Lasiommata megera | reverse complement strand
GGTTAGGTTAGGTTAGGTTAGGTTAGGTTAGGTTAGGTTAGGTTAGGTTAGGTTAGGTTAGGTTAGGTTAGGTTAGGTTAGGTTAGGTTAGGTTAGGTTAGGTTAGGTTAGGTTAGGTTAGGTTAGGTTAGGTTAGGTTAGGTTAGGTTAGGTTAGGTCAGGTTAGGTTAGGTTAGGTTAGGTTAGGTTAGGTTAGGTTAGGTTAGGTTAGGTTAGGTTAGGTTAGGTTAGGTTAGGTTAGGTTAGGTTAGGTTAGGTTAGGTTAGGTTAGGTTAGGTTAGGTTAGGTTAGGTTAGGTTAGGTTAGGTTAGGTTAGGTTAGGTTAGGTTAGGTTAGGTTAGGTTAGGTTAGGTTAGGTTAGGTTAGGTTAGGTTAGGTTAGGTTAGGTTAGGTTAGGTTAGGTTAGGTTAGGTTAGGTTAGGTTAGGTTAGGTTAGGTTAGGTTAGGTTAGGTTAGGTTAGGTTAGGTTAGGTTAGGTTAGGTTAGGTTAGGTTAGGTTAGGTTAGGTTAGGTTAGGTTAGGTTAGGTTAGGTTAGGTTAGGTTAGGTTAGGTTAGGTTAGGTTAGGTTAGGTTAGGTTAGGTTAGGTTAGGTTAGGTTAGGTTAGGTTAGGTTAGGTTAGGTTAGGTTAGGTTAGGTTAGGTTAGGTTAGGTTAGGTTAGGTTAGGTTAGGTTAGGTTAGGTTAGGTTAGGTTAGGTTAGGTTAGGTTAGGTTAGGTTAGGTTAGGTTAGGTTAGGTTAGGTTAGGTTAGGTTAGGTTAGGTTAGGTTAGGTTAGGTTAGGTTAGGTTAGGTTAGGTTAGGTTAGGTTAGGTTAGGTTAGGTTAGGTTAGGTTAGGTTAGGTTAGGTTAGGTTAGGTTAGGTTAGGTTAGGTTAGGTTAGGTTAGGTTAGGTTAGGTTAGGTTAGGTTAGGTTAGGTTAGGTTAGGTTAGGTTAGGTTAGGTTAGGTTAGGTTAGGTTAGGTTAGGTTAGGTTAGGTTAGGTTAGGTTAGGTTAGGTTAGGTTAGGTTAGGTTAGGTTAGGTTAGGTTAGGTTAGGTTAGGTTAGGTTAGGTTAGGTTAGGTTAGGTTAGGTTAGGTTAGGCTAGGTTAGGTTAGGTTAGGTTAGGTTAGGTTAGGTTAGGTTAGGTTAGGTTAGGTTAGGTTAGGTTAGGTTAGGTTAGGTTAGGTTAGGTTAGGTTAGGTTAGGTTAGGTTAGGTTAGGTTAGGTTAGGTTAGGTTAGGTTAGGTTAGGTTAGGTTAGGTTAGGTTAGGTTAGGTTAGGTTAGGTTAGGTTAGGTTAGGTTAGGTTAGGTTAGGTTAGGTTAGGTTAGGTTAGGTTAGGTTAGGTTAGGTTAGGTTAGGTTAGGTTAGGTTAGGTTAGGTTAGGTTAGGTTAGGTTAGGTTAGGTTAGGTTAGCTTAGGTTAGGTTAGGTTAGGTTAGGTTAGGTTAGGTTAGGTTAGGTTAGGTTAGGTTAGGTTAGGTTAGGTTAGGTTAGGTTAGGTTAGGTTAGGTTAGGTTAGGTTAGGTTAGGTTAGGTTAGGTTAGGTTAGGTTAGGTTAGGTTAGGTTAGGTTAGGTTAGGTTAGGTTAGGTTAGGTTAGGTTAGGTTAGGTTAGGTTAGGTTAGGTTAGGTTAGGTTAGGTTAGGTTAGGTTAGGTTAGGTTAGGTTAGGTTAGGTTAGGTTAGGTTAGGTTAGGTTAGGTTAGGTTAGGTTAGGTTAGGTTAGGTTAGGTTAGGTTAGGTTAGGTTAGGTTAGGTTAGGTTAGGTTAGGTTAGGTTAGGTTAGGTTAGGTTAGGTTAGGTTAGGTTAGGTTAGGTTAGGTTAGGTTAGGTTAGGTTAGGTTAGGTTAGGTTAGGTTAGGTTAGGTTAGGTTAGGTTAGGTTAGGTTAGGTTAGGTTAGGTTAGGTTAGGTTAGGTTAGGTTAGGTTAGGTTAGGTTAGGTTAGGTTAGGTTAGGTTAGGTTAGGTTAGGTTAGGTTAGGTTAGGTTAGGTTAGGTTAGGTTAGGTTAGGTTAGGTTAGGTTAGGTTAGGTTAGGTTAGGTTAGGTTAGGTTAGGTTAGGTTAGGTTAGGTTAGGTTAGGTTAGGTTAGGTTAGGTTAGGTTAGGTTAGGTTAGGTTAGGTTAGGTTAGGTTAGGTTAGGTTAGGTTAGGTTAGGTTAGGTTAGGTTAGGTTAGGTTAGGTTAGGTTAGGTTAGGTTAGGTTAGGTTAGGTTAGGTTAGGTTAGGTTAGGTTAGGTTAGGTTAGGTTAGGTTAGGTTAGGTTAGGTTAGGTTAGGTTAGGTTAGGTTAGGTTAGGTTAGGTTAGGTTAGGTTAGGTTAGGTTAGGTTAGGTTAGGTTAGGTTAGGTTAGGTTAGGTTAGGTTAGGTTAGGTTAGGTTAGGTTAGGTTAGGTTAGGTTAGGTTAGGTTAGGTTAGGTTAGGTTAGGTTAAGTTAGGTTAGGTTAGGTTAGGTTAGGTTAGGTTAGGTTAGGTTAGGTTAGGTTAGGTTAGGTTAGGTTAGGTTAGGTTAGGTTAGGTTA
>OV743320.1:10000-17500 GCA_928268935.1 Lasiommata megera | reverse complement strand
TTTACAAGGTCTAATAATTAATTAAAAACATTAAAATCACTTATGGCTAACTTATAAACTAACGAAGGTGTGGTCGATAAAGTGCTTCAGAGCTCCAAAGCTCGGAGTACGGAGTTCGCAGGACAGCGAATTTCTCCCGGCTTTTGCGAGCAACAGAACAACCTGACTTATATGATAGTGCCATCTGTATATGCTGACGATATAAGAGGCACTATGCATCTCTATCGGTTGTTCTGTTCCTCGCAATAGCAATTTTCGCTATCCTGCTCGCGTACTCTAGGAACGCATCTCTGCCAGAGGCCTCACCCAGAATTGTGGGCACGGAGCTCCTGCACAGCTTCATCCGCAGTACCTGTTGTAGGTCTTCCCGGGCCGCTTCGTGCTGGGGGCAGTCCATCAGAAGATGCAAGATCGATTCTGATGCACCGCTCCCGCACACGCAACCCGGGTTGTCACTGCGTTTGAATCTGTGCAGGTACTCCGCAAACCCACCATGACCAGTCAAGACCTGAGTGAGCACCATACTGCGGTCTATGTGCTTGACCACACGATGTGCGAACCGCACGTCCGGCAAGAAGACCTTCGTGGTGCCCGCAGTCTCTTCGGACGTATACCTCCGGTTCCATTCGTCAAGCGACCCCTCGCGGAGTAGTCGCTTGACAAACGAAACCGGGCATCGGTCATAGTCCGGTTTTCTCTTTAAGCCCAGAGCTGCCTCTTTCGCGAGCTCATCGGCTCTTTCATTTCCCTCCAACCCTGCATGCGCTTTCACCCAGAACAAGGATACTTCCTTGTTCCGGGTGCGACATATCTCCAGATTGTCGATAATGCCTGCTACCAGGGGATGGAGGGATTTGCGCCCGACCACCGACTCAAGGGATGATCTTGAGTCGGTGTATATGCCGATGGAGCTTTCGGGGCGGCTCGTCGCGAGAGAGGCAGCCCTATCTAGGGCAAGGAGCTCAGCCTGGTAGACCGAGCAGTGCGCACCCAACTTTAGCTTGACGGCTTTGGTTTCGGCCTCGTGATTCCATATGGAAAGCGAGGCCCCCACCTTGCCGTCAATTTTACTGCCATCGGTAAAGATGCGCACTGCTTGAGTGTTGTTGTTCTCAAGGTCTTCTCGGTCCACCAGGCTGGTAAACTGCAGGCACGTCCTCTCTGCCGGGTGTGGTCGCCCACAGTACGGCACCCTCACTTCCATCTCCCTGTCCCCGAGTACTCGCCGGGACACTCCCCTCTTGGCCTCGTACAATGCCGAGGCCTCTTGGATCCTAAGATCCAAGGGGAGTATCCCAGCCAGCACCATGGCCGAGTTCAGGGAGACGGTCCGGTACGACTTGGTCATTTTCTGCGCAAAGCCCCTTTGGAGAGCTCCCAAACGCTTCCGCACTCCGAGCTTTGAAGCGGCAGGCGCCCAGGCACAGGCAGCGTACAGGACTATCGGCTCCACCACTGCAGTATAAATTGTCTTTATGATTTGGGGATGGAGGCCCCAGCTTACCCTGGCGGCTCTCGACAGCTGCTTATAGAGACCTTGAACTCTCATGCAAGTATTACTTACATGAGAGTTGAAGGTTAGCTTGCTGTCGATAGTGAGCCCCAGGATCTTTATTTCGCTGGACAGACCAATGTCGATCCCCCCCATGGTCAGGAGCGGAGAGTCGTACTTTAGCTTATTGGTTAGCACCATCGCCTTGGTTTTGTGCGGTGCGAACCTCAGCTTATTACGAACTCCCCACTCCCGGACATAGGCGAGAGCGGCATTGGCCCGTCTCGAGACCTCCAACCCCGTATCGCCGTCGAAGACGAGGATAACATCGTCGGCAAAAGCCTGACAATACTCTCCCCGCCCTCCCAGGCCTGCAGTAGTGGATCCAATAAGAGGTTCCACAGAACGGGACCCCCGATGGAGCCTTGAACACAGCCTTTGGTGGTGTTGCGCATGTGTTCGGCTCCCGCATACCTCACTGTGACCTTTCGCTCGCGAAGATAGCTGTCAATCACCCTGCGGACGTTCACGGGACACTTTTCCTCAGCCAGTCTGACTCTGATGGCCGGCCACCAGGCGCTATCGAAGGCCCCCTCTATGTCCAGCGAAACCACGGTTACAAGTCTCTTCGCTTTGAGATTCTTGTAAACGTGGTCCATCAAGGCGTAGAGGGCGTCTTCGGTGCTTCTCTGGGGCATAAAGCCGTACTGGCGAGTACTGATCCCGGGCAGGATGTGCCATTTGACGCGATTGACAACCATCTTCTCGAAGATCTTGCCCAGAACGGGCAACAAACCGATCGGACGATAGGCCTTGGGGTTGGTGTAGTCCTCCTTTGCTGGTTTTCGGAGGACTATCACAACGGCCTCCTTCCATATGATCGGAAAGTAACCCAGTTCTAGGCATTTATTGGTCAGAGCGAGGAACGCGCCGGGGTTTAGCGATATGGCACGCTGGCATATGTCGGCGGTAAGACCGTCCGACCCGGGGGCCTTCTTGGGGTTGAAGCTCGAGGCGGCATCGCTCAGTTCGACAGAGGTAAACGGTGGGTCCAAATATTCATTTGGAGTCCACACGTTTACTTGTTCAGCGACGCGCCTCGTACGCTTGTGTTCCGCGTTATCTTCCTCCCCAAGATCCCCGGGGTAGAAAATCCCCGCCAACAGTGCCGCCGATTCGCTGGGGTCATAGGTTTTACCGTTTTGAACGAGTGGGAGATCTTCTCTCCTCACTGCGGTTCTACCTATGACCCTGTATATCCCGTCCCATAGTCCCTCCTTGTCCTGACGCTCACAGAAAGCCTTCCAGCTGGCTATCTGTGCTGCTACAGCATGCGACTCGTAGTTCTCCTTGGCTTGCAGGTACTCACGCACAACCCTGTCGCGACGGACCGGAGCGGCGCAACGGATGCGCCGCTTTTTGGTGTTGACCCCACGTTTCATCGCGGCGAGCTCGTCATTCCACCAAGGTAGACTAAGACGCTCCGTACCCTTCCTGATCGGCATGCTTGCTTCGCATGCCGCCACGACTGTTTTGTTATATGATTCAACACTCTTTTCGAGGTCGACTACGTTATCGATCTTCTCTATATCACCGATTTTGATGAGATTTGACTCTTGCAGCTGGGTGAGCTTCGACTGAAACTCATCCCAGTTTGCCTTAAGGAATCGCCGCGTGGTCCTAGTTACTATTGCTTCTCTGTCTTTTTTCAGGTTGATACGGAACGTAATAGTGTTGTGGTCTGAGCTCGTCACGCCGTCATCCACCATCCAGTCAGCCACCAACAGGAGCGCGTCCGGGGAGCACGCCGTAACATCGACGCAACTAGAGTACCGTTTGAGTCCTCTAATCACGTCGAAGGTAGGGACGTTACCCCGATTGAGCACCTGCAAGTCAAGCTCTTCAAGAGCCCCAAAGAATGCCTCCCCTCTGCTGTCCGTTTTCGTGCTGCCCCACCAGGTGTTCCAGGCGTTCGCGTCGCCACCCACCACCACGTAACGGGAGCCCACGCTCGTGACCACTGCCACCAGCTGATCCAGGTATGGCTCCATTGGCTGATCCGGCTCGAAATAGAACGAGACCGCGCACATCTCCCAGGCACCCGTTCCGATTCTCACCACCACGATATTGTTGGTGGTAAGGCTGGAGTCCAGGGTCACGGCCATGTCATCGTCGAACACAACGATTGCGGCTTTGACATGTCCGCCCCCCCGGTTGGCACTCTGGAATACGCGCGCGCCCGCGTAGTCTCGCATCGAGCCGGACCTTCCAACATACGGCTCCTGGACCAGCGCTAGGGCTACCTTTCTGCTGGTGGCCTCGAGCAAGAGCTCCTGTGTGGCGAGTTGTTTGCGTTGCAGATTCGCCTGGAACACTCGGTAGGACCTCACGGTGGTTCCGGTCTCGCCCAGGGCAACTTTAGCAATAAGCTACCGTTGCCCTGGCCAAGGCCTCCCACTTACGGCGCACCGTGCACTCCGGGGCGAACGCGTTGTGAGCCGCGTCCAGCCCGGTCTGTGCACAGTTGCAGCAGGAGGGCAGGGTTCCTGCCTGCCACTTTGGGCAGTCCACCTTTAGGTGATCCTCCCCGCAGTGGCTGCACCTCGTTTGGGGCTCCTTGCAGAACCGCCTGCTGTGCCCGTACCCGAGGCACGCTGAGCACTGGGTGAGCGGGGACTGGTCAGCCACTTTTACTCGCTGTAGGTCCACGCGCACCGTGCCCGCCTCCACTAGTACCGACCACACCTTCGGGGACACCCTGAGAATGATGGTTAGGTTAGGTTAGGTTAGGTTAGGTTAGGTTAGGTTAGGTTAGGTTAGGTTAGGTTAGGTTAGGTTAGGTTAGGTTAGGTTAGGTTAGGTTAGGTTAGGTTAGGTTAGGTTAGGTTAGGTTAGGTTAGGTTAGGTTAGGTTAGGTTAGGTTAGGTTAGGTTAGGTTAGGTTAGGTTAGGTTAGGTTAGGTTAGGTTAGGTTAGGTTAGGTTAGGTTAGGTTAGGTTAGGTTAGGTTAGGTTAGGTTAGGTTAGGTTAGGTTAGGTTAGGTTAGGTTAGGTTAGGTTAGGTTAGGTTAGGTTAGGTTAGGTTAGGTTAGGTTAGGTTAGGTTAGGTTAGGTTAGGTTAGGTTAGGTTAGGTTAGGTTAGGTTAGGTTAGGTTAGGTTAGGTTAGGTTAGGTTAGGTTAGGTTAGGTTAGGTTAGGTTAGGTTAGGTTAGGTTAGGTTAGGTTAGGTTAGGTTAGGTTAGGTTAGGTTAGGTTAGGTTAGGTTAGGTTAGGTTAGGTTAGGTTAGGTTAGGTTAGGTTAGGTTAGGTTAGGTTAGGTTAGGTTAGGTTAGGTTAGGTTAGGTTAGGTTAGGTTAGGTTAGGTTAGGTTAGGTTAGGTTAGGTTAGGTTAGGTTAGGTTAGGTTAGGTTAGGTTAGGTTAGGTTAGGTAGGTTAGGTTAGGTTAGGTTAGGTTAGGTTAGGTTAGGTTAGGTTAGGTTAGGTTAGGTTAGGTTAGGTTAGGTTAGGTTAGGTTAGGTTAGGTTAGGTTAGGTTAGGTTAGGTTAGGTTAGGTTAGGTTAGGTTAGGTTAGGTTAGGTTAGGTTAGGTTAGGTTAGGTTAGGTTAGGTTAGGTTAGGTTAGGTTAGGTTAGGTTAGGTTAGGTTAGGTTAGGTTAGGTTAGGTTAGGTTAGGTTAGGTTAGGTTAGGTTAGGTTAGGTTAGGTTAGGTTAGGTTAGGTTAGGTTAGGTTAGGTTAGGTTAGGTTAGGTTAGGTTAGGTTAGGTTAGGTTAGGTTAGGTTAGGTTAGGTTAGGTTAGGTTAGGTTAGGTTAGGTTAGGTTAGGTTAGGTTAGGTTAGGTTAGGTTAGGTTAGGTTAGGTTAGGTTAGGTTAGGTTAGGTTAGGTTAGGTTAGGTTAGGTTAGGTTAGGTTGTTAGGTTAGGTTAGGTTAGGTTAGGTTAGGTTAGGTTAGGTTAGGTTAGGTTAGGTTAGGTTAGGTTAGGTTAGGTTAGGTTAGGTTAGGTTAGGTTAGGTTAGGTTAGGTTAGGTTAGGTTAGGTTAGGTTAGGTTAGGTTAGGTTAGGTTAGGTTAGGTTAGGTTAGGTTAGGTTAGGTTAGGTTAGGTTAGGTTAGGTTAGGTTAGGTTAGGTTAGGTTAGGTTAGGTTAGGTTAGGTTAGGTTAGGTTAGGTTAGGTTAGGTTAGGTTAGGTTAGGTTAGGTTAGGTTAGGTTAGGTTAGGTTAGGTTAGGTTAGGTTAGGTTAGGTTAGGTTAGGTTAGGTTAGGTTAGGTTAGGTTAGGTTAGGTTAGGTTAGGTTAGGTTAGGTTAGGTTAGGTTAGGTTAGGTTAGGTTAGGTTAGGTTAGGTTAGGTTAGGTTAGGTTAGGTTAGGTTAGGTTAGGTTAGGTTAGGTTAGGTTAGGTTAGGTTAGGTTAGGTTAGGTTAGGTTAGGTTAGGTTAGGTTAGGTTAGGTTAGGTTAGGTTAGGTTAGGTTAGGTTAGGTTAGGTTAGGTTAGGTTAGGTTAGGTTAGGTTAGGTTAGGTTAGGTTAGGTTAGGTTAGGTTAGGTTAGGTTAGGTTAGGATAGGTTAGGTTAGGTTAGGTTAGGTTAGGTTAGGTTAGGTTAGGTTAGGTTAGGTTAGGTTAGGTTAGGTTAGGTTAGGTTAGGTTAGGTTAGGTTAGGTTAGGTTAGGTTAGGTTAGGTTAGGTTAGGTTAGGTTAGGTTAGGTTAGGTTAGGTTAGGTTAGGTTAGGTTAGGTTAGGTTAGGTTAGGTTAGGTTAGGTTAGGTTAGGTTAGGTTAGGTTAGGTTAGGTTAGTTAGGTTAGGTTAGGTTAGGTTAGGTTAGGTTAGGTTAGGTTAGGTTAGGTTAGGTTAGGTTAGGTTAGGTTAGGTTAGGTTAGGTTAGGTTAGGTTAGGTTAGGTTAGGTTAGGTTAGGTTAGGTTAGGTTAGGTTAGGTTAGGTTAGGTTAGGTTAGGTTAGGTTAGGTTAGGTTAGGTTAGGTTAGGTTAGGTTAGGTTAGGTTAGGTTAGGTTAGGTTAGGTTAGGTTAGGTTAGGTTAGGTTAGGTTAGGTTAGGTTAGGTTAGGTTAGGTTAGGTTAGGTTAGGTTAGGTTAGGTTAGGTTAGGTTAGGTTAGGTTAGGTTAGGTAGGTTAGGTTAGGTTAGGTTAGGTTAGGTTAGGTTAGGTTAGGTTAGGTTAGGTTAGGTTAGGTTAGGTTAGGTTAGGTTAGGTTAGGTTAGGTTAGGTTAGGTTAGGTTAGGTTGGTTAGGTTAGGTTAGGTTAGGTTAGGTTAGGTTAGGTTAGGTTAGGTTAGGTTAGGTTAGGTTAGGTTAGGTTAGGTTAGGTTAGGTTAGGTTAGGTTAGGTTAGGTTAGGTTAGGTTAGGTTAGGTTAGGTTAGGTTAGGTTAGGTTAGGTTAGGTTAGGTTAGGTTAGGTTAGGTTAGGTTAGGTTAGGTTAGGTTAGGTTAGGTTAGGTTAGGTTAGGTTAGGTTAGGTTAGGTTAGGTTAGGTTAGGTTAGGTTAGGTTAGGTTAGGTTAGGTTAGGTTAGGTTAGGTTAGGTTAGGTTAGGTTAGGTTAGGTTAGGTTAGGTTAGGTTAGGTTAGGTTAGGTTAGGTTAGGTTAGGTTAGGTTAGGTTAGGTTAGGTTAGGTTAGGTTAGGTTAGTGGTTAGGTTAGGTTAGGTTAGGTTAGGTTAGGTTAGGTTAGGTTAAGTTAGGTTAGGTTAGGTTAGGTTAGGTTAGGTTAGGTTAGGTTAGGTTAGGTTAGGTTAGGTTAGGTTAGGTTAGGTTAGGTTAGGTTAGGTTAGGTTAGGTTAGGTTAGGTTAGGTTAGGTTAGTTAGGTTAGGTTAGGTTAGGTTAGGTTAGGTTAGGTTAGGTTAGGTTAGGTTAGGTTAGGTTAGGTTAGGTTAGGTTAGGTTAGGTTAGGTTAGGTTAGGTTAGGTTAGGTTAGGTTAGGTTAGGTTAGGTTAGGTTAGGTTAGGTTAGGTTAGGTTAGGTTAGGTTAGGTTAGGTTAGGTTAGGTTAGGTTAGGTTAGGTT
>OV743319.1:17830191-17836388 GCA_928268935.1 Lasiommata megera | reverse complement strand
CACGACAACGACCTAACCTAACCTAACCTAACCTAACCTAACCTAACCTAACCTAACCTAACCTAACCTAACCTAACCTAACCTAACCTAACCTAACCTAACCTAACCTAACCTAACCTAACCTAACCTAACCTAACCTAACCTAACCTAACCTAACCTAACCTAACCTACTACCTAACCTAACCTAACCTAACCTAACCTAACCTAACCTAACCTAACCTAACCTAACCTAACCTAACCTAACCTAACCTAACCTAACCTAACCTAACCTAACCTAACCTAACCTAACCTAACCTAACCTAACCTAACCTAACCTAACCTAACCTAACCTAACCTAACCTAACCTAACCTAACCTAACCTAACCTAACCTAACCTAACCTAACCTAACCTAACCTAACCTATACCTAACCTAACCTAACCTAACCTAACCTAACCTAACTAACCTAACCTAACCTAACCTAACCTAACCTAACCTAACCTAACCTAACCTAACCTAACCTAACCTAACCTAACCTAACCTAACCTAACCTAACCTAACCTAACCTAACCTAACCTAACCTAACCTAACCTAACCTAACCTAACCTAACCTAACCTAACCTAACCTAACCTAACCTAACCTAACCTAACCTAACCTAACCTAACCTAACCTAACCTAACCTAACCTAACCTAACCTAACCTAACCTAACCTAACCTAACCTAACCTAACCTAACCTAACCTAACCTAACCTAACCTAACCTAACCTAACCTAACCTAACCTAACCTAACCTAACCTAACCTAACCTAACCTAACCTAACCTAACCTAACCTAACCTAACCTACCCTAACCTAACCTAACCTAACCTAACCTAACCTAACCTAACCTAACCTAACCTAACCTAACCTAACCTAACCTAACCTAACCTAACCTAACCTAACCTAACCTAACCTAACCTAACCTAACCTAACCTAACCTAACCTAACCTAACCTAACCTAACCTAACCTAACCTAACCTAACCTAACCTAACCTAACCTAACCTAACCTAACCTAACCTAACCTAACCTAACCTAACCTAACCTAACCTAACCTAACCTAACCTAACCTAACCTAACCTAACCTAACCTAACCTAACCTAACCTAACCTAACCTAACCTAACCTAACCTAACCTAACCTAACCTAACCTAACCTAACCTAACCTAACCTAACCTAACCTAACCTATCCTAACCTAACCTAACCTAACCTAACCTAACCTAACCTAACCTAACCTAACCTAACCTAACCTAACCTAACCTAACCTAACCTAACCTAACCTAACCTAACCTAACCTAACCTAACCTAACCTAACCTAACCTAACCTAACCTAACCTAACCTAACCTAACCTATCCTAACCTAACCTAACCTAACCTAACCTAACCTAACCTAACCTAACCTAACCTAACCTAACCTAACCTAACCTAACCTAACCTAACCTAACCTAACCTAACCTAACCTAACCTAACCTAACCTAACCTAACCTAACCTAACCTAACCTAACCTAACCTAACCTAACCTAACCTAACCTAACCTAACCTAACCTAACCTAACCTAACTAACCTAACCTAACCTAACCTAACCTAACCTAACCTAACCTAACCTAACCTAACCTAACCTAACCTAACCTAACCTAACCTAACCTAACCTAACCTAACCTAACCTAACCTAACCTAACCTAACCTAACCTAACCTAACCTAACCTAACCTAACCTAACCTAACCTAACCTAACCTAACCTAACCTAACCTAACCTAACCTAACCTAACCTAACCTAACCTAACCTAACCTAACCTAACCTAACCTAACCTAACCTAACCTAACCTAACCTAACCTAACCTAACCTAACCTAACCTAACCTAACCTAACCTAACCTAACCTAACCTAACCTAACCTAACCTAACCTAACCTAACCTAACCTAACCTAACCTAACCTAACCTAACCTAACCTAACCTAACCTAACCTAACCTAACCTAACCTAACCTAACCTAACCTAACCTAACCTAACCTAACCTAACCTAACCTAACCTAACCTAACCTAACCTAACCTAACCTAACCTAACCTAACCTAACCTAACCTAACCTAACCTAACCTAACCTAACCTAACCTAACCTAACCTAACCTAACCTAACCTAACCTAACCTAACCTAACCTAACCTAACCTAACCTAACCTAACCTAACCTAACCTAACCTAACCTAACCTAACCTAACCTAACCTAACCTAACCTAACCTAACCTAACCTAACCTAACCTAACCTAACCTAACCTAACCTAACCTAACCTAACCTAACCTAACCTAACCTAACCTAACCTAACCTAACCTACCTAACCTAACCTAACCTAACCTAACCTAACCTAACCTAACCTAACCTAACCTAACCTAACCTAACCTAACCTAACCTAACCTAACCTAACCTAACCTAACCTAACCTAACCTAACCTAACCTAACCTAACCTAACCTAACCTAACCTAACCTAACCTAACCTAACCTAACCTAACCTAACCTAACCTAACCTAACCTAACCTAACCTAACCTAACCTAACCTAACCTAACCTAACCTAACCTAACCTAACCTAACCTAACCTAACCTAACCTAACCTAACCTAACCTAACCTAACCTACCTAACCTAACCTAACCTAACCTAACCTAACCTAACCTAACCTAACCTAACCTAACCTAACCTAACCTAACCTAACCTAACCTAACCTAACCTAACCTAACCTAACCTAACCTAACCTAACCTAACCTAACCTAACCTAACCTAACCTAACCTAACCTAACCTAACCTAACCTAACCTAACCTAACCTAACCTAACCTAACCTAACCTAACCTAACCTAACCTAACCTAACCTAACCTAACCTAACCTAACCTAACCTAACCTAACCTAACCTAACCTAACCTAACCTAACCTAACCTAACCTAACCTAACCTAACCTAACCTAACCTAACCTAACCTAACCTAACCTAACCTAACCTAACCTAACCTAACCTAACCTAACCTAACCTAACCTAACCTAACCTAACCTAACCTAACCTAACCTAACCTAACCTAACCTAACCTAACCTAACCTAACCTAACCTAACCTAACCTAACCTAACCTAACCTAACCTAACCTAACCTAACCTAACCTAACCTAACCTAACCTAACCTAACCTAACCTAACCTAACCTAACCTAACCTAACCTAACCTGACCTAACCTAACCTAACCTAACCTAACCTAACCTAACCTAACCTAACCTAACCTAACCTAACCTAACCTAACCTAACCTAACCTAACCTAACCTAACCTAACCTAACCTAACCTAACCTAACCTAACCTAACCTAACCTAACCTAACCTAACCTAACCTAACCTAACCTAACCTAACCTAACCTAACCTAACCTAACCTAACCTAACCTAACCTAACCTAACCTAACCTAACCTAACCTAACCTAACCTAACCTAACCTAACCTAACCTAACCTAACCTAACCTAACCTAACCTAACCTAACCTAACCTAACCTAACCTAACCTAACCTAACCTAACTACCTAACCTAACCTAACCTAACCTAACCTAACCTAACCTACCTAACCTAACCTAACCTAACCTAACCTAACCTAACCTAACCTAACCTAACCTAACCTAACCTAACCTAACCTAACCTAACCTAACCTAACCTAACCTAACCTAACCTAACCTAACCTAACCTAACCTAACCTAACCTAACCTAACCTAACCTAACCTAACCTAACCTAACCTAACCTAACCTAACCTAACCTAACCTAACCTAACCTAACCTAACCTAACCTAACCTAACCTAACCTAACTAACCTAACCTAACCTAACCTAACCTAACCTAACCTAACCTAACCTAACCTAACCTAACCTAACCTAACCTAACCTAACCTAACCTAACCTAACCTAACCTAACCTAACCTAACCTAACCTAACCTAACCTAACCTAACCTAACCTAACCTAACCTAACCTAACCTAACCTAACCTAACCTAACCTAACCTAACCTAACCTAACCTAACCTAACCTAACCTAACCTAACCTAACCTAACCTAACCTAACCTAACCTAACCTAACCTAACCTAACCTAACCTAACCTAACCTAACCTAACCTAACCTAACCTAACCTAACCTAACCTAACCTAACCTAACCTAACCTAACCTAACCTAACCTAACCTAACCTAACCTAACCTAACCTAACCTAACCTAACCTAACCTAACCTAACCTAACCTAACCTAACCTAACCTAACCTAACCTAACCTAACCTAACCTAACCTAACCTAACCTAACCTAACCTAACCTAACCTAACCTAACCTAACCTAACCTAACCTAACCTAACCTAACCTAACCTAACCTAACCTAACCTAACCTAACCTAACCTAACCTAACCTAACCTAACCTAACCTAACCTAACCTAACCTAACCTAACCTAACCTAACCTAACCTAACCTAACCTAACCTAACCTAACCTAACCTAACCTAACCTAACCTAACCTAACCTAACCTAACCTAACCTAACCTAACCTAACCTAACCTAACCTAACCTAACCTAACCTAACCTAACTAACCTAACCTAACCTAACCTACTACCTAACCTAACCTAACCTAACCTAACCTAACCTAACCTAACCTAACCTAACCTAACCTAACCTAACCTAACCTAACCTAACCTAACCTAACCTAACCTAACCTAACCTAACCTAACCTAACCTAACCTAACCTAACCTAACCTAACCTAACCTAACCTAACCTAACCTAACCTAACCTAACCTAACCTAACCTAACCTAACCTAACCTAACCTAACCTAACCTAACCTAACCTAACCTAACCTAACCTAACCTAACCTAACCTAACCTAACCTAACCTAACCTAACCTAACCTAACCTAACCTAACCTAACCTAACCTAACCTAACCTAACCTAGCCTAACCTAACCTAACCTAACCTAACCTAACCTAACCTAACCTAACCTAACCTAACCTAACCTAACCTAACCTAACCTAACCTAACCTAACCTAACCTAACCTAACCTAACCTAACCTAACCTAACCTAACCTAACCTAACCTAACCTAACCTAACCTAACCTAACCTAACCTAACCTAACCTAACCTAACCTAACCTAACCTAACCTAACCTAACCTAACCTAACCTAACCTAACCTAACCTAACCTAACCTAACCTAACCTAACCTAACCTAACCTAACCTAACCTAACCTAACCTAACCTAACCTAACCTAACCTAACCTAACCTAACCTAACCTAACCTAACCTAACCTAACCTAACCTAACCTAACCTAACCTAACCTAACCTAACCTAACCTAACCTAACCTAACCTAACCTAACCTAACCTAACCTAACCTAACCTAACCTAACCTAACCTAACCTAACCTAACCTAACCTAACCTAACCTAACCTAACCTAACCTAACCTAACCTAACCTAACCTAACCTAACCTAACCTAACCTAACCTAACCTAACCTAACCTAACCTAACCTAACCTAACCTAACCTAACCTAACCTAACCTAACCTAACCTAACCTAACCTAACCTAACCTAACCTAACCTAACCTAACCTAACCTAACCTAACCTAACCTAACCTAACCTAACCTAACCTAACCTAACCTAACCTAACCTACCTAACCTAACCTAACCTAACCTAACCTAACCTAACCTAACCTAACCTAACCTAACCTAACCTAACCTAACCTAACCTAACCTAACCTAACCTAACCTAACCTAACCTAACCTAACCTAACCTAACCTAACCTAACCTAACCTAACCTAACCTAACCTAACCTAACCTAACCTAACCTAACCTAACCTAACCTAACCTAACCTAACCTAACCTAACCTAACCTAACCTAACCTAACCTAACCTAACCTAACCTAACCTAACCTAACCTAACCTAACCTAACCTAACCTAACCTAACCTAACCTAATCTAACCTAACCTAACCTAACCTAACCTAACCTAACCTAACCTAACCTAACCTAACCTAACCTAACCTAACCTAACCTAACCTAACCTAACCTAACCTAACCTAACCTAACCTAACCTAACCTAACCTAACCTAACCTAACCTAACCTAACCTAACCTAACCTAACCTAACCTAACCTAACCTAACCTAACCTAACCTAACCTAACCTAACCTAACCTAACCTAACCTAAC